>JAMXBB010000006.1:51267965-51298802 GCA_024138015.1 Lumnitzera littorea
AAATAAAAAAAAAAAAAAAAAACTCGAAAAACATACAAAATAAGTTGAGAATGGAATAATAGTTATTTCAGAGAGTTTCTTCTATGGAAGAAGGCAAGAAATCAAATAAAAAAGTTCACCCATGCATGGCAATCATCAGAATCTGATAATTTAAATCCGGATTTTCAGCCAATTATTATATACTAAAACCTGGATTTCGAAGTTCATAAAAATAAATTTCATAAACGTGGATTTTGCTTTGTTTGATTAATGATCTGTTTTACTTTATATATCCAGTTCAATTTCTGCTGCGTTTTACTCAAGTATGTCACCACCACAAGTTACAATCTCAGTGATAGATCAAACTGAACGCTGAGTAACTGCCTCAAAAAGAATATAACCAGAAAGAAAAAACAATCTAGGGAAGTGAAAAGAAAGTACATAACCACTAAAACTCAAAAACATCTAATTAAAAGTTACATAACAAATCATCACTATCCAACTAATACATATATTGCATATATTATTCCTGGAATATATCCCAGAATCGTCAGCAGCAAATCTATCCAAAACTCAACCTGCCATAAACAATCACCAAACTCGTCATAAATCAAACAATCTTTCTCTTTTGAAAAAAAAAAAAGAAAAAAATCGCACTACTGTATGGTTCTAGTGTCATGAACATGATAATTACAAGAGGAAATCAAACTTACCCCACAGCCATAACGCAGGAAGACACCAACTGGCGGCAAGAGTATTGCAAGGATTACTTCCAAGAAAGTCTCCGAACCCATTTTTAACGAAGTTAAGGATATGGCAATATGATGTGGAGGTGTATGCAGTAGTCTCTTCCGAATTCGTCAAAAACGTGGTTGTTGCAGAAGAAAAGAAGTACAGAAAGTGTAAATTTCGTAATTTTATATGTAACCTCACGTGTACAGGTGGAATAAGATGAGGAACTTTGGGTGCCAAATGGGTTCTTGCATTGACACGTTGCAGTTTTTAAGATGTAACTGCTTCCTGCTTTAGACTCGTATGACATCCTATGTTGGGGGGGTCAGCTTCTGACGGACAAAACGCAAGTCCAAACAAAATGGCTTTTTATTTTAACTACGCGGATTTTATATTTATCTCTTCACACACATGCAGCTAGAGTGGAGATAATCTGAAGGAAATTCAGGGTGTTGATTTGGTTTGTCTGAATAGCATAGTCCCAAGAATGATGTAAAATTTCATGAATATTAGTAAGTAGAATGAGAGCAAGTTTTGTGTGATTCAGTGATTTGGAATGTAATCCTCCAAAATTCCAAGTTATTAAAGGGTTGGACAAGTAATTCTTATTACAACATTGAAACTTACTCTTATGCTACCTGATTAATTAGCTTTTAAAAACCATTGATAAGGTTTTTAGTATAAATTTTTAGAAATTGCTTCCATAAAATAGCATACAAAAACTTTTGTCCACCTTACAAAGATCATTAATTATGATATCATATATGATACAATATTATACTATCACCTATATATTTAGCTGACGCCTTCTACGTGAAAGAATAAAATACCCAAGGAAGCCTAAAGCATTTCCCAGTCCCTATTTTTCGTCTCTACGAATCTCATTTCTTCCGGAATACTATTCATCATTGCTAACCTACCTTAAAATAATAATAATAATAAAGAAAACTACAATTACCTTTACTTCCCTTACTGTTATACTCTAAATTCAAGAAGTTATAATAATCCCACCATATAAATTAATTTAAACTAGAAGCTATCTCCTCAACAGCTAATATAGATATAGTTCATATAAAATGAACAATGAATTAACTGATTTTAAAGCAGTTAGATAGGTATTTATGGTATTTAAACTTGTGGATTAACACTTAACAATATACATTTTCTTATACTTATCAATTGATCGGTTCATTACATAACCTTATATACATCCTAAGTTCAAAGTTTTCGAAATAAATTTTACATCAGCTAGCTAATGAAAACTATATGACCTCCTAAGAAAACCTTATAATTCTTTCACATAAGAAAAACAAAAGAGACTTAGGTTTCATTCCATTCATTAGATTTCTTCACTTCACTCTTCAACTCGTCGGAACTAACTTATGAACAAGTGTAACGAGGCATCTCGTAATACTACTTTACATTTGCAAAATAATCTATAGGGATGCGAGCTACATTAGCTCGATAAGAAGGGACGAAATCATAAGAATACATTAGCAAATATAATTGTTCAATCATTAGTTAGATGTAAATACAGCAGACAAATGATAAAACATCTTATAATGTTTAACTTGTTTATTATAAAGTTAGAGTAATTACGTCTACTCTAATATAGATTTCAAGAAGTTTAACGTAACATTATCATACCAAATTCGGGCTTGCAATGGAGTACACTCTCTTTTCTAAACAACATTTGAACTATTGTTCCCAACCTTACTACGATTCTCTCTCTTGTCACTTAGTCTGACTAAGAGTAGGAAAATAACCATTCCCACTATCCTCATTAAAGTGTTGATATTTAGTTTAACACCTTAACTATTACCCCTATTTGGTTATTGTAAATATCAGGTTAAGTCTTTAATCAGTTTAAGATTAATCTGGTTATCGGGTGATCAACTGAGCTCATACACACAAGACAATATATATGTTTAGGCAAAAAGTAGCACTTAGAGTTTAACTCCCTATTCATCAATCAGTATCTCAAGTACACACATAGCATACGCACATACAAACTAATTACAACCATAAACAAGTATCCTTACTCTTCCAAGTATCTTGATATGATACTTCAATATACCACAACATATAGATCTTAACTTACTTAGACGTAATGTCGTCAGCTCTTATACTTTGTAATTGGGGTCTTCGTTAATAATCCCTAGAAAACAATATACAACTTTAGTTTTAAATCTACACATAAGGTAAGAATTTATTTTTATTATTAAGTATGTTTACATTCTAATATAAGTAGGTTCTTTAGTTATTTATTTACTTTTTATTGACTTAAGATAGGTTCTAACTAGTTAAGGTTTTGGCTAAGGTTCTACTAAGATTCTAACTAAGGTTTTAACTAAAACTTTACTAAGATTCTGACTAAGGTTTTAACTTCAATATAATTGTAAAGTTCTAGTATCAATTACTTTTTAATGCAAAGTCAATTTTTAGTATATCAAATTATTCCCTACCAAAATATGATCTAATCTTCTTTTTGGCATAGTTTCTGACTTTATGATCACCATCACAACTTATTAGTTAACTCATACACAAACTTACTCTACATTTTTAGAATTTTCCACACTCTATAATGTTAGTAATTATAAAAAAAAAAAACTTTAATTACATACATCAATTCCCTGCTATAATAATTATCTACTTATACTAATGTTGTAATTTAGAAAAGTAACCTTAATTTCACCAAATACCAACTTTTCACTTGAAAATCCCCATTTCTTAAATCATAGTAATCCACTTTAAATTGATGTAGAGTAATAATTATATATTACACTATAGTTTTATAAAGAATCACTAAAAGTCTTTTGAAAACACCTATCTAGCTTACTGTTACGATGAAAACAAACTTTTCCTCAAACTCTGACAACATGATTTTTGCAATTCAACTACATAACATCAAAATTCAATATCTTAAGAGTATAACAGAAAAATTTTAGGTTGAAACTAGTCTTTCAATTATTCACTTAAAATTCATTGTGTAGGACGTATTTCTTAAGGATCCTGTAACTATACTCAAAATTTTAAAAATCTGATTGAATATTTGAATTCATCATACAAAAATACGTAGGCAAACTGAATTTCATAATTTTTTGTGATCGTTTATTATTTTTCCCTAATTTTTTATAAAATCAGAAGAATTTAGTAACTTATAAGAAACCTAAACTCTAGCCACTATGAGGAGGGGAGGGTGTATCAACTCACTTTGTCACCAACCACTCCTTTAGTCCCCTACTTGGTTTCACTTCTAGTTATGCATCTTCCTTAGGTGCTCGTAAAACCCCAATTTTATACTATATTTTTCTAATTTCTTTTTCCTTCACTCTCTCTCTTTATTTCCAAATTTCAGAATTTTTCCTAAACTATGGAATGACCAAACTTTGTTCAGATAGTATCTTTCATCTTTTTATAGTTCACTTAGAGTTGCATGTGATTTTTTTACCTTATCAACATGTGTAACTTATAAGATTAGCTGTCATCAATATGTTTCCACATTTCTCATATGTTCTCAATCTTTACCACACCTCTCTACTTGTTCTCTAGCTGCCTAATAGAATTTTTTTATGATTTTTCTTAATTTTTATTAATTTATTTAATGAATTTTCCTTAGTTTCAAGTATTTATAATAATTATGGATATATATATTTATATAATAATTATACTTTATGTACATACATGTCTTTTATATATATTTAATCCAATATTAATTATATTATTCTTATAATATATCTCTAAATGTTCATTAACTTTTGGAATCTACGCCGTTTGTAACTAATAATATAATAATGATATAATCTACGCCGTTTGTAACTGATAATATAATAATAATATAGTAAATTTCTATTATTTTAACCATTTTCTTAATATTTTATTATATTTTAAAATTCTGAGCTTATGAGATTTTCTCAACTAATGTCTCGAGTTTATATATAGGTTTTTAAGTTAATTGAATTAGTTTCACCAATACCCTAAACTTATCCACTCGATTCCTATTCGTCGGGTAAGGAGCTCACACTTACCATCATAATCTACATAATTTCCTCCAAGATAATCTAATCTCTATAATCTCATTTCTTTTATGAGCAGCAGTTGGTCAAAATGTCATCGACTTAGACATATCGGTAGATTGATTTTTTCATTTTTAAAATTGTAGTTTACATAACATTAACTAAGATTTTATGTTTTTCTTTTGTGCTTCTTTCTCAATCCAACTTTCTTTCTATAGTGCAACTAAAATTTCAAGATTCAGAATGAATTCGTATTTGTTATTTATTTTAAGTAAATGGATAAGTCAAATGGTAAATTAATGGATATATTGGTTACAAAATCATAAAAAAATTGATAAATTGTTATGAAATTTACCTTGATTTAGTACTATAAAAATAAAATAGAAAATTTTACAAGTTACTTAGACTATCACCCTATAGGTTATTATGAAGTATAGGTTTTAAGATAATTTCTAAATATGTTTTGATCAAAATTTAAAAACAAATCTATAAACTAAAATAAGGTACAGTCCTATAGATAAAAACCTATAATCCGCTCTCTCCTAAAATTCATCATTGCCACTCCAAAAGCCCTAGATTAAACTAGCATTTTTTTCATACAACCCTATTTAGATAAAAGCCTATAATCCGCTCTCTCCTAAAATTCATCATTACCACTCCAAAAGCTCAAGATTTAGTCATCAATTTTTTCACACAACCCTTGAACTCACTAAAATTCCTCCACTATTTCAAGGATCGAATCATTTGACCTAAGTTTGGTATGAGGAATTAGGAGGCAATTGGAAAATGAAAAATAAAAAACGGAAGGAATGATTTAAGAAGAAAAGTTTTTCATGAGTCTTACTAATCTTTATTCCCTTCCAAAATCGGAAAGAATGGGGAGGGATTGCATTCTAATTTTACACTTCTTTACCATCTCTCTTATACTTGTTATGATTATAGTGATAATTTCATTTTATACCTATTTTTTCTTTAGCAATCACTAAGATTCCTTCAACTTTGTTTCCTCTATAATCCAAATACAATAAAAGGAATCAAATACCTTTATAATTCTTTCTTCTCATTTTTTTTCTCCTCAAAATCATTCCTTCCATATTCCTTTTCTCATGCAAAACGTAGTGTCAAAATAGGAAGAAAAAAAAAAAAACTAAAAGAACTCCAAATTATTCTATGAACATCTTCTTACTTGTATGAACACCCTCGGGGGTGGTGTGGTGGGGTGGGGTGTGGGGTTTTGTGGTGGAAAGAATTGTAAACTTCTCTTCATTTTAATTTAGAATGTGTAATTTTTCTGAAATAATTAGCAAGTAAATCTTACAATTAGTAAGGGGTGAACCCACAATGTTTTGCAGGAAGGAAAGCAAAAAAATTTGGCAATTTAGCAGGCTAAGAATGGTGATCTCCTTCTGCTAAAACCTTTAGATAGCAATATAATTATGTAAGTATACACAATGCACATAAATATCAAAAGAAAATGTTAAACCAGCTGGCCCCAGTGAAGTGACTAAACCTTTGGTTAGTTTCTGGCTGGAAATTAAGAGACTAAGCTATTTGATGGTGCAAGTACAAATAATTGACGCTATAAGCTCAAATTAACAAAATGCTTCCTCAAACAAATCTCTTCAGCACAGACGTTCAGGACATTCAACTCTATATGAGCATGACAGTTGAAAGATCATGGACTAACTGCACTCGTTAAGGCTGGTACACAGCAGGAAGCTTAAAACCCACATTTGCAGCGGATTTGTGGAGGATCCTTTTTACTTCATCCGACCTATCCACTGCAATGTTATAGGAGAACAGTAGATCCTACGCAAATATTGCAGAATAGGTCAGAAGGCAGCAAACAACTCATAGGTTCCAAGTTAGCAATCAAGGTGCATGGAGAACCCTAGGGTCCTCCTCGGATGTCTTGACATTAGAATCATTACAATAATCTAGCACCACGATTTCAAGAAACTGGGTATTCGTGCTGATAGACAAAAAGATTCTATAGATTGTTTTCCCTGCCATTGCATTAGACAGTGCAACAACGGTCAATGCAACTGTGAATGGATTTATATATATATATATATACAAACTGAGAAAACATGGCTTGAACGATGTATATAAATTCTATGAAAAGTTTAACAAACTAGACAGGCTAAACCCACGCAGAAAGACAAGCACTTCTCAATAACTAGCAACATGAAAGATTTTCTTCCGAGTTAAGCCAGGAAATAAATTCAACGTCAATGATCTGAAGTAGAAAATTAGAAATGGAATCATGCTTCAAATATGTTATATATGATAATTTGAAGCCAGTGAAATGGAGAAAACTATATGGTATTGATTCCACCTTCTTCTAGGCATTATCTCAATGCTCCCACAAGTGAATAAATAGGAAAAATATGAAACCCCTTATCACAAATTGCTTATTTCTTCCCTGAATATTTTTTCAGTTGCTAAAATATTTAGTTCCTTTTAGGTCCTTGATAAGTAAAAGGGAGGCATTACTCATAGGTCAAAAAATCCAATGGAACCTTGATCTCTATTCTTTTAACTTTTCAAATTTTCAACCAAATGTAAAATGTTCATGTTCTACTGATATTTTTTCCTTAAGCAACTATTCAAGGTGAAAAGTTACTGCAATTATCCTTTCCTTTCCCTAAGGCCAGCTATAAAACCCTCATAGTGCAAACGGCAGAGGAACAAACCTTGTGATGATGGACACTATTAAGCAGAAATGTATAGTCTTTGGCGAGCTTCATTTTCTGCTGAATCAGAGAAGGGTCTGTCAAGCCACAATTACTACGGAATTCTTGAGTCACATATTCTATAAAATGCTTTTTTGTTTCATCCTTCCCAACATGTTGCTTGACTGCTTTGAGAAGGAGATGATATGCCTTAGCTGCCCGCAGAGCTTCCACAGCCATTCAAACACAACCTTTCTGCTTCCCTAAAATGCTCTTTCCCTACAGTAATTAACTTGCAATGTGACTGAGCAACTCTTATGCCTTCAATCATGAGATTATAGAATATAACATAAGAGATTACATTATATCAGATAGCTAGAAACCGGAATCTAATAAAGAGGGAAATGTCGAAACACAGGTCTACACTGAATAAACTACACAAATTGAACATTCAAATATTTGCTTTCAGCTGTGCAAGCTATTCAAATGGATTAAAACTTGCATGATTTCTTTACATTTCCACTGTAGTTAAAATTGCCAAGCACAATCAACAATGCCAATTGAGCTCAATTGGCTTGCTAGCAAATCAACTCATTCACAGCACTAATATACCGCATGATTCATTATTTAAGGAGATACCATTTAGAGCAAATTTGAAGTCCTATGTCCTAAACCTGAAATACTGTGGCAGTGTAAAGTAACAGGACCAAACCAAATTAATAAATAGTAAAAGCTAGACCTCATAAAAACCTTCTTATGCTAGTTTCCCCTCCATCAAGCACTTGTTCTCGAATTTCCATCAGTTACATTTTACATTCAGCAAGAAATGACTGCATGCTCAAGACCCAGATATGCATACATCAAACTCTGCCAAGATATCCAACTTTAAACACAATGGACACATTAGCTTAATTTTCATGATTCGATTTTTTACAATAAAGGTACATATAGTTTTACCTTGCTTTCTGTCAATTTATTCTGTGATATGCCAAAATTTCCAACATCACATAATAAGTTATTCTAAATTCAATCTATCAAGGAAAAGAATTGAATTATTATGAAGTAATATTGTATGAAAACTCAGATCAAGCCAAGAGTGTCTACTCTGGTATAGTTTTGGCATACTGCTTGCAGATCCCCTTATTTCATTTATAGGCAAGAAACAGGCTGCCTCTGTGAGCGATAGGAAGATTATAATATTCCAATTTCTCAAGAATCGTTGCATGGTTATCACGGGCTTAGGGTTCCCAAGTATTAAAGAGAAGACAACTAACGATAACTCAGGTTGCATTAGAGATGCCAATCCAATTGAATCTCCCATTTGCCCTTTCATAATGACCTAATGGTTGTTTCAGATGCTCTTCTTGAGTCTATTTAGTAGATTAAAGAAGCTCTAGTTGAATTTGGAGGCTTTTGAGCTTGGAAGCAAATCCGAATAAGAGAAAAACTGTCAAACCCGGACTCTGCTGACTAGTTCGACCGAGAAATCAGGGACAAGTCATTTGAACAGTCCGATCAAACAATAATAACTGGATGCCAGAAGAACCAGTACAATGTCATCATCTCGTCATGTTTTGCAATCCTCCATGCAAATGTTTGGACTAAATGTAATTCAGCCATAAGGCCATTAGTCTATGCGAACAGTTATATGGGTTCATGAAGCCATAAGAAAACACACTAAGCAAGTTTAATAAGAGAGGAAGTGCTCCCCAGAATCTTCAAACGTCTAATGCAAGACAACAGACATTGCAACTAATAAACAACTAGGCATAAGTGAATGAGGTATCACATGGCTTTTAGTAGTCTCACCCACATGAATTACTCCTGCCAAAATTAATAAAAAAGAACTCTTTTTTGAGTAAGGTTAAAAAAAAAAAAAAAGATTCTTACAATGTCGTCATATGATTACCTTTAAAATATATTTGGAATGAAAAGCCAGGTTGTCAACGTTGTGCAATCAACTTGTTGACCTTTTAAGAAAACTTAGTTAACCAAATTGGTTAGATAAAGATTTTTTCAGCCAGATATTGTATGTATATCCAAAGATTTGTTTTTAAAGTTGAAATGAAAATATATTATGATAAATCTATTGAGCTTGGTCAACAAAATGGCACCTTTCACCCCTGACCCCTTGTCTTTTCCAGACTCAAAGTCTGATCCAATTATGACTGCACCGACAAAGGGTCAAGTTTTCGTTAGTGGAATTTCTTCCTTTGAAAGATCAAATCCTACACTCCACTTTGGGTTTCAGAACGGGGAGCTTCTTGTTTGTTATCTAAGGGTGCCCTTCATATCTACCAAAGTTTTAAAGTCAAAATAGCTATTAGATAAATCATTGCACAAGGAAATCTCTCCCCTATGCAGGGAAGTGTTCAACTGATCAAGTCGGCTGCATTTTCAATGCAAGTTTGTTGCTCTTCCACCTTCCTCCTGCCAAAATGTATCCAAGCTTCTCACCATACAGGTGAAAAAGTCTCTATATGGAAGTAATGAGGGAAAAGCAACGGCCAAAGTGGGATGGGAGCAAGTAGTTGCTCTAAGTCATGAAGCAAATTTTGAGATTATCAGCATTAGGGCACAAACTAAAGCTGCCAAGTCAAACACATTTAAATCATGTGCAAACTCTATGGATGAAGGCCCTTGGCTTGGATGGGTTTGCTCCAACTTTCTTAAGGGTAAATCCTTGTGGATTTTCAAGCCTCATCATTATCTTGGGAATGGAGGAAGCTCCTTGCTCTTCAGCCAAAAATTAAGCCTTTAGTGGGCTGGAAAATAGGGAACGGAATTCTATTTCCCTTTGGTTTGATAGCTGGCATCTTTTGAATTTATTCCATGAGCACCAAGGTGCTAGGGATATTGTTAACTCTATGTTCCTTCCCATTCCAGGCTTTGATCCTTGATTGGCCAAATGAGTTGGATTGGCTGGACAGTCAGCTTTGGGAAAGTATTAAGTCTTGTACCCCAAGTGTTAGTCTGGATAGTATCCTAGAGGAGGACAGCGTAGTACATAGTTTGGAGGCTAAGTTCTACAAAAAATTCCTCTGTAAAGATGGCTTATGAGACTCTGATGATGCCACATTAGAGGGTGAATTGGGAGAGATGTGTTTGGTCAGGAGGCATGTCTCACAGCATGCCTTTATTCTTCGACTTGTGTTTTGAAGGATACTGTTGACTGTGAGTAATTTACTGCCTTTGGGACCGATAAGTGTAAACTGTTGCTTCTTATGTTCTACAAGGTCTTGCATGAACACTTAGTTTTTGGATGTAATTACTCTAAGGAAGTATAAAGTCAATTAACTGACAAAGTGGAATACATGGCAAATCTCGTTACTAGGATGACTCCCAAGCTACTAGCTAAGCTTAGATCCAGATTCATGAGACCCCTTCAATTGCGTTAGAAGCTCCCCTCTGGTCAACTGTTTGCTCCATCTAGCAGGGAAAGGAATGACAGGCATTTACGGACCACACCCTTTGTCCTAGCTGGAGAGAATATGATTACACTGAGTGCTCTACCTAGGTGTTTTGAGTCATCATGTTTGTAAGGGGATCGAGCTATGCAAGGAGTTGTTTTAAATCATCAAATGCCTATTACTAGGGATCTTTGTTTCTTATCATCTCTGTACAAACCCCACATTTGTTTTCCTATAAATGAAATTACTGAACTAGTAAAAAGGAAGGGCAAGAAATACATGCAAAGAAGAAAATGTTTCTTCATCTATGCCGTTGACATTATCCATCCAATCACTAATCACGAAAGTATCAATGCAATATGAGCATTTGTATTTTCCACAAAAATTTACAAGAAGTTGGACTCTATCAAGTTTCCGATTGATCCTCATAACGTAAACCATGTAGGAATTTTATCAAACAGGTAATCTGCACGATACTTTAACTTGTAAATTCACAGACAAACCAATTCAATGCACCGGCTTAGAGAGGACAAATTGAAATAGATTAATAAATCCAAGAAACTAACAGAAAAAACTAAAGCAACACATGAAAGGATCTCACCAACATTTTCAAAGGCATAATCATGAGTTTTTAGCAAGCAGAAAAAAGGGGAACTTACTGATAAAAGAAGATAGTGCCTTTCACTTGTCAAATAAACGAGAGAGAGACACCGCCGACGTCATATCATAAACAAGGACACCTGGTGTGTGGAACACTATTTATACGCGTAACTCGTCTATGCCAAAAAATAAAAAAATTATATGCAAATTATATAATTTTAGTTACACAAATATCAAAAACAAAGACACCAATAATTGAGACGCAATTGAACGTGTCGTTAAAAGATATTTGACTCCTCAATGTCGAGCCTGTTTTTTTTATTTTTTTTATTTAAAATTAATTTTTTATTTCTCGATTAATATTAAATTTTGATCTATTTAATATTAATACTCAATTAAAGAAATTAAGAAATTTCGGTTTTTTTATTGAAAATAATTTTTAGAGTTATCACCCAATCAAAATCAGAAAAAAAAAACCGTAATCAATTGGGTGGATTGATTACGATTTAGCTACCGGTCTTTGATTTCAATTTAAATAAAGAACTAGAAGGTTTCAAGTTCAGGGGCTAACTTATTAAACCCTTAACGAGTACTACTATCTATTTACCGAAATTAGGATTATTTTTCTAACTATAATATTTTTAATAAATAAATAAATAAAATAAAATAAAAAACCTAAATTTCTATATATTTTATCATCGCCTTGAAGGTGCTTACGTACCTGTTAATTGGGATCAGATTATCGTAATTCTTTCAAAAAATCTTTAGTGTGTTGATTGCTTTTAATTTTGAAAATTGACCGAGTTTACGTTATTATCAATTTAGTTTTTCATAAAAAACTCTAAAAGGGTCCTAATTCACTAAGTCTTTTATTTTATTTTATGAAAACTCTTTAAAAGCCTTTTTTTTTTTTAAAATGGGATTTTTATTATTTTTATTTCCAAAATAAATTTCTAAGTGAGAAAATCCTAAAATCATAATGCTAAAAATATACCTAAGCAAAAAAGGGATAAAATAGCTTTCTATGTGAGGAAACCTTGCAAAACTAATCTTATTAATTCCTATATAATGCACTTATACTAATACTAAAACTCCTAAACTAACATGTTCGTATATTATATCACTAATAGATAATGTAATAAGGCATATAATAAAAATAAATAAATAAAAAACAATCTTCTAAGGTCTATATATCTCTATATTATCATAATATATCTAATCCATATTAAAGCTAATGTTTAAAGAAATATCTCAAACTAAGAAATGCACATATATACATATATACAGCATAGCATGTTGAACTACAAAAATCCCAAAAGCAATAATATAGTATGATAATAATAAACCAAAAATAATAATAACAATAAAGAAGAAAAAAAAAACTTAAACAAAAACTGAACCTAATGATGCCCAGCTATGGCATGCGCGTACTGTCGTTCGGAGCAGCATTGAATTAATCGGATGTTTGCAGCAATGGTGGATTAACGACTGTGGTGGCTTGGACCTGATCGGACGCGTAGCGATGTAAACAACAGACAATGCGTGTGTGTGATTGGTGAGGGGAGTGCTTAGAGCTTGATTCAGGAGGCTGTGTGCGAGCTGCCGTCTTTGCTGCTGCTCTTCAGTGTGTTTCCAGGCGTATGGGTGTGTAGTGAGTGATGTGTGGACTGTTGTTGGGCGAATTGAGGGGCGGTGGAGGTTGATCCAGCATGTGTTGGAGATGGGCTTGCTACAATGGTGGAGTTGGGCTAGTTGCTTGATGTTGGGACAATGGCTGTGCACGGATAGAGAATGTAGGTCCTCGGTGGAGTGGCTGTTACTGTCTGGGAATTTGGCTGTTGTTCGTAGGGGCTGTGTAAACCCCAAAGTTCAGCCAAGTAACCGTAAGATTGAACTTAGAATCCAAGGTTTAGGGCAATCGGCTAAAGGATCCAATCACACCCAAATTATAAACTATTTAGCAAAATACCAGTAAAAATGACCCTGTAAACTTAAATTTAAGAAAATGAGTAGTAAAATAGGAGACTATAAAATTTTCAAATTTTAAGCATAATAACTGCTAATTACCGAAAAGGCAAAAAGTGTAATATAATAACTAATAAATTAGTAGAGATAGATTATATGTATACTAAAAATTTTAGAATGACCAAAATAATATTTAGGAATGTTCACGTGTACCCTACATATATTTACGTGTAGATAAAAATACGCGTAATTTCTAAAATTGGCTGAAAACTAAGTAAATAATTAAAGAAAAATACAAAATAATTATAAAAAAATCAGGAAAAAATCAGAAGAGGATAACTGCAATAAGATTAGGTTGTGACAGAAAAAGAAAAAAATAACCAATAAGAATTTGACAAACAAAAAGCCTAAAATCATGAAATTGGGGCAAAATCCCATCAAATTAATACACATTAAATTCTACAATTGTCTATAAATAGGGAAAAAATTTACAGAGCACATTTGGATAGATACAAATCAGAGAAAATTAGAGAGAGTTGAAAATTCGAGAGAAAATTCAGAAAATTAAAAAAAATAAGAAAAACTGTGCAGTTAGGGGTTTTAAAGGGAACCCACACCAAACGAGGAGCTGGGAGTGGACGGCCACCACCACCACACGGTGGTGGCAGCGCCCAGGCCGGCCGACAAGGCCACGGCGGCCCGCGGTGGCCGGAGCCACCTGAATCGGTGAGTCCAAATTCTAGCCCGATTCTTATATAATTTTGTAAAATTAGTTATTTTGCCCAGAAAATTATGAAACTTGTTATTATGAGGTTTTATTGTATGTAGATTTAGGGAAAAATGTTGATTTAGTTTAACTATGTCTGGAAATATAGGGTCCTTAACAAATTGTTCAAAACCGAGCATGATTAAACCGGAAATTAAATAGGCTTAGGGATGTAGTTTGGGGCTCAAAATTTTTCTGTAGGATGCTCATGTGACATAGAACAGTGCTATGAAGCCATTTTTTTAAAATTAATTTTCGAAATTTTTAAGTTAATTTTTAGCCCTAAAATGATGGAAAAATTGGGTAATTTGGAGTTAATTAGGTGATTAGGATAGTAATTACTGATTTAGATGGTAATTATATGTTTAGGGATGTTAATCTCTGATGTGGAAACTTAATCCTAGTCTATGGAGTGTTAAGTGTAATTAATGAAGGTGTTATGTGGTAAATGTAGAAAATTAGAAATATGTAGAATTGAAAATTAATAAATATGGAAAAATTAGGTTTAATTAGATAATAAAATAATGAAAATCATAACATAACAAATCTGAAACAAAATTTAATTTTAGGTAATTATATGAAAAATGTAAAAATTTCTCACAACATGAGTAAATTCGGTACACTAATACGGATTTAAGTGTACCGGATGGAATAAAATGCTGACTAGGGGTAGTGATCATATTTAGGATGTCTGAAAATAATGTGGTTAGTTTCACATTGTGAGTTGAAATAAATTTCTAGGGTCCGGGTACAAAACAGTACCTAAAAATCGAACTAGAATCTAATTTAGAAATCAATACGGAACCTGAACCTAACCCCAAACCTAAAGACTTAATACCTAGATAATTAGGCATATTAAACCTTAAACAAAACCTAACAATAAGCGTTGTAGGATAAAACGAACCTATGATATTTATATGAAAAGCTGAAACCACGTTCGTGTTATAGGGATAACCGGCGATGGCCTGAGCAAATCGGACCTCGAGTGAGCGAGCGAGGAGTCGAGGTAAGTTGGGATTAATACGTTACTGTATTTTTGGAGGCTTAAGATTATGCTTGGTTGTGCTTATTAGATAGTTGAATGTGTGCATGTGCTTGATTATGGGTGATGCGATGATTTTGTTTGTTGCTTTGGCACATGTTGTATGAATTGTATGTAATGATTGATCACCCTAAATTGGACTTAATCAAATATACGACCAGTAATCATAATTGGACATGCATGGCAACCCGTTAAGGGATTTAGGACTCTCCGGCCAAATACCGACCCCTTCGGAAGGGATAGCGCAGGATTGCAAAATGGTCCCTTCTTCATCCTCAGTCGAACTAAGTGACAGGAGAGGAGGTCGCGGCGAGGGTGAAGGCAGTGGTTCGAAGGTAGTCGCGGGAGGAGCAAGGTCTCCATTACACAAGCCTAGGTTTGGTCGTGAGCTGTTGCATTAACGGCAACTCCTCAACCCGGATTAGAGCGGGCGCAATTTCTCTAATCTCACGATGGGCCGGACAACGTCGTGCGATGGCATTTTGCTTACACATGCATTGCACCTAATAAGTGCTTGAAAACCTTGTTGTGTGTATGGTGTAGTTTTAAGTCCTCCGTCCTAACTTACTGAGCTGTGGTTGCTCACATCCCTATAGACGTCGTGCAGGTGCTGGCTAAGAAGCGGCAACAACTACTCTGAAGCTAGCAACCGTTGGATCCTAGGGAGTGAGGAAAAACATGTGAAGAATAAATATATATTTTTAAGGTTTAAGCTTTTACTTTAGAACTTTTCATTTTTGAATAATGTAATAACTAGGAGACTGAATTATAGTGATTATATATAATTTTTTTCACTTTCTTAGGTAAATGATTTGTTTAAATTACAGATTGTCTACTTCAAAGCGGGTTAGTCGTGGACGCCTTGTGTGGATCAGGTCTAAGATAGCGGTTGTAAGGCCAACTTCTATCTTAGGATGGTTTACACGGCGAGGGCTGTTACGACTCTGCCGCTTCGGGGTGTGACAGTTCTAAATTGGTATCAGAGCGTAGTTTTACTGAACTCGCTTTGAAATAAACAATTAAAAGAGTTAGACATCTTAGGAGAATATTGAGAGTAGGTAGAAACAAAGGGATATTAAAGTATCGTGTAACAAATTATAAGATAAGTACTGACTATAACACTACATTGAGATAGGCGTTAATCAAATTTAGCTCTAGTGTTGGGATCATATGGAGAAATTAGTGAATAGTTGAGGTGATTTAAGAGAACTGAAGGAGGATTTCTGATTTAATCCAAAATTGAGATATGAAGAACAATATGATAATTGATTAAGTCGGAATATGTTATTGAGGAATTTGTTACCAAAGTTACGTTGTAACTGATGGGAAGTGATGAGACATATGGATAATAATAGAGATTAATTTGAGTTTTAACATAATGGAGATCATCTGATATGACTTGCTGAATAAGGATGGTTTGGGAGTGAAAGATTGTAACTCAGGAGATGTTAGTAAGATATGTGTAGTAACGATAGAAGAGGGATACCCCATTCTGCTAATATGACTAATACTGCAATTAGCACATCATGTAGCTTTAGATGATTAACCCCAAAGGTTTATTGAATAGTTTTCACATTTTCTTGAATCGGTTGGAGTAGGTTAAGATCATATACAGCATGAGAATATAGTATATGAGGTGACAGTTGATAATAGTACTGAGGAGTTTAGTAATGATAAAGTATAGGAAATGGTTACTATTTCTGATTTTCCTATTGCAGTATAATGTCCTGAATCACCAAATGAAAATGATACTCAATGAATGGGAAGATAAATATGGTGGAAATTTGAATGATGAATATAATGTACTTGTTAGTTATATTTTGTTAAGTGTTTGAATTAATCATATGATTAGCTATTCATGTAAGTTAAGATCCTATTGATGGTATAGTAGTGCTCATTGATGGATGTGTATTCTTTGAATATATACATCTGTCATAATGTAATATACACTCGAGAGTAAGAATGTAAAAGGGGATTTGGATATGTCTCAAGTGACCGACTCTGCCGCTTCGGGGCGTGACAGGCTGCATGAGTTGTGCATATGAATGTGGATGGTGAGAAAGAGCCGCTGTGCAATCGTACAGTTGTGGACATGTAGACGCTAAACGAATCGAATCATGTGTGATCATTGGGTTACGCTTGTTAGTGTCTTACGCTTGTGTTTGTGGATCAGAGAAATTAGAGCATGGACGTCTTCAAGATTTTCGGCTGCTGTTGGACTTCGAATTAGATTGCGACTTTGGATTGGATTGTTATTAAGGCTTGTTTTAGCATGCGAATTGGTAATTCGGCCAGGAGATACTTCGATGTGCGGATTATAGGTCGTGAATTGATGGACTTCAGATTGGATTGCAACTTCGGATTGGATTGCGGTTCAAGCATTGAGCTTCAAGTGTTGGTCAAATGTTGGAGTTGGACTTCAGATTTAACATACGTGTGTTGATGTCTGAAGGACAGGCGTTGGCATGAATGTGTTAGGCAGTGGAGATGTGATTTGCTATCGTTAGGGGGTCTTGTAGTTGGCGGTGAGGACTTCAAGCATTCAAGCGTGGAGACATGTAAATTGTTGCTTGGTTTTGCGTGGCTTTTTCAGCATGAAGGACTTGTGAAGGGACTTCATTGGAGTGTTATGTATGGGGGCTGCAGTTGTGTCACTATTGATCTGTGTTTGCTGTTGGTGAAGGAGAGGCGATAGCGAGTGAACAAGTATGGTGTTGTTGTTGTTTATTTTTTTTTTGTTCTTCTTTTTTTGACTGCGTGTGTATGTGTTTATATAGTCTAAACCATATCATATCTAATTATATCTGATTCGGTAGTTAAACTAAATTCAAATAAATTCAAATTCGATTTAACTAAATTCATATGATTTAATTAGATATGACCCATTTTCATCTTGCTTTTACAGAGACAGAAAAATAAAGACATAGGTGCCTGCTGAGACTCGAACCAAAACCTCAAACTAAATTCAACCCAAATACTTCAATACTTATTCGTTAGGCCGTTGGCCTGCGCCTTGATATTCAATACAATTAAACTATACTTAAACTATCCAATTCCCTAAAATAAAATCTTTTTAACTAAACTAAAACTAAAACTATTTGTTCCTAATATAAGTTACTTCCTAAAAATCTATGAAATTTTTATAATTTTTCCTTTTTCTTATTTTGTTGGTATTTTCATCATTTGTTAAATTTTTTTGTTATTTTTATCTTTAATTAATTAATTATTTTTTTATTTTTTATTATTTATTATTATTTTTTAATTAGGACCCTTTTTGTAAAAATAAAAATTAGAACTACAGAGGGACAAAAATTAGGTGTCTACAGTTGCTCCTCTTTGTGGTGAAGTTTGAGCAAAACTTTATCACAAAGACAAAAGAGACACTGTTTTTGCCTCAGGACGACTCTATCCTAAGGAACGTTAAGATACTTGACGAAGGTTAGAATAGTAAGGGGTAGCGCCTTTATGACTTGGCAAAAATCCCTAAAAAGAATAATGAGAACTTGCTCGTATCCTGATAAGCTGACTAACCAAGGCGATCAAAGTATCCTTTGAGCTAGCTAAGACCTAAAAATGAGGGAAAACTTGGTCGTGCCCTAATGAGCTAACTAACCAAGGCGGTTAAAGCGTCCTTTGAGCTAGCTAAGACCTAAAAATGAGGAAAACTTAGTCGTGCCCTAATGAGCTGACTAACCAAGGCGATCAAAACGCCCTTTGAGCTGGCTAAGACCTGAAAATATGAAAGAAAACTTGGTCGTGCCCTAATGAGCTGACTAACTAAGGCGGTCAAAGTACCCTTTGAGTTGGCTAAGACCTAAAAATGAGAGAAAACTTGGCCGTGCCCTAATGAGTTGACTAACCAAGGTGGTCAAAGCGCCTTTTGAGTTAGCTAAGACCTAAAGATAAGGAAACTTGGTCGTACCCTAATGAGCTGACTAACCAAGGCGGTCAAAGCGCCCTTTGAGCTGGCTAAAACCTAAAGATAAGGAAACTTAGTCGTGCCCTGATGAGCTGACTAACCAAGGCGGTCAAAGCGCCCTTTGAGCTGGCTATGACCTGAAGAATGAAGGAAAACTTGGTCGTGCCCTAATGAGCTGATTAACCAAGGCGGTCAAAGCGCCCTCTGAGCTGGCTAAGACCAGAAAATAAGGAAAACTTGGTTGTGCCCTAATGAGTTGACTAACCAAGGCGGTCAAAACGCCCTTTGAGCTGGCTAAGACCTAAAAACATAAGGAAAACTTGGTCATACCCTAATGAGCTGACTAACCAAGGCAGTCAAAGCGCCCTTTGAGCTGGTTAAGACCTAAAAACATGAGGAAACTTGGTCGTACCCTAATGAGCTGACTAACCAAGGCGGTCAAAGCGCCCTTTGAGTTAGCTAAAACCTGAAGAATGAAGAAAACTTGGTTGTGCCCTAATGAGCTGACTAACCAAGGTGGTCAAAGCGTCCTTTGAGCTAGTTAAGACTTGAAGAATGAAGGAAAACTTGGTCGTACCCTAATGAGCTGACTAACCAAGGCGATTAAAGTGCCCTTTGAGCTAGCTAAAACTTGAAAACATGAGGAAACTTGGTCATGCCCTAATGAGCTAACTAACCAAGGCGGTCAAAGCGCCCTTTAAGCTGGCTAAGACATAAAAATAAGGGAAACTTGGTCGTGCCCTAATGAGCTAACTAACCAAGGCGGTCAAAGCGCCCTTTGAGCTGGCTAAGACCTAAAGATAAGGAAACTTGGTCATGCCCTAATGAGTTGACTAACCAAGGCGGTCAAAGCACCCTTATAGAGAAACTTAGTCATGTCCTAATGAGCTGACTAACCAAGGCAGTCAAAGCACCCTTTAAGCTGGCTAAGACCTAAAAATGAGGAAAACTTGGTCTTGCCCTAATGAGCTGACTAACCAAGGCGGTCAAAGTGCCCTTTAAGCTGGCTAAGACCTAAAGATAGAGAAACTTGGTCGTGCCCTAATGAGCTGACTAACCATGGCGGTCAAAGCGCCCTTTGAGCTGGCTAAAACCTAAAAATGAGGGAAAACTTGGTCGTGCCCTAATGAGCTGACTAACCAAGGCGGTCAAAGAGCCCTTTGAGCTAGTTAAGACCTAAAGAATGAAGAAACTTTGTCGTGCCTTGATGAGCTGACTAACTTAAGCGGTCAAAGTGCCCTTTGAGCTGGCTAAGACCTAAAAATGAGAAAACTTGGTTGTACCCTAATGAGCTGACTAACCATGGTGGTCAAAGCGCCTTTTGAGCTAGTTAAGACCTAAAGAATGAAGGAACTTGGCCGTGCCCTAATGAGTTGATTAACCAAGGCAATCAAAGCGCCCTTTGAGTTGGCTAAGACATAAAAATAAGGGAAACTTGGTCGTACCCTAATGAGCTCACTAACCAAGGCGGTCAAAGCGCCCTTTGAGCTGATTAAGACCTAAAAATGAAGGAAAACTTTGAATTGGGATAACACTCCATAAGCTTGCTAAATCCCTAAGAGATTATAAGTTGAGGAACATTTTGTGAGTTGGGCGACTGGGAGCGTATGAAACTTCGGATTGAGATGACGCTCACGAGCTGGCTAGCTCCCTAAGAGATTATAAATTGGGACTGTGTTTTAGGAGCTAACTTGAAGCTTAAGAAACTTTAGATTGGGACTGCGCTCTATGAAAATATGAACCTAGATAGCACTCCATAAGCTGACTGAAGCACTAAAGAAGATATGGATAGGAACAATGTACTATGAGCTAGCTATATCCTTGAGAAAACGGATAAAGGGTAAGCACCCTTCGGACTCGCTTAAGCTCTATTGAGAGTTGAAAGTAAACTGAGGAACATAGCCAACTTGAAAAAAAACTCTTGATTTGAGGAATTTAGTGAAAACTGTTTATAACATGAATTGAAAATTTGGCTACTATGGATGAAATGGATTGGAAAATGAATGAAAAAACTTGTAACAAGCCTCCACTTTCTCTCTCTCCTTTTCATGTCTTTTCATTTTCTTTTTTCCTTCTTTTTCCTTGAAAGTTTGCTAACGAATACAAATTCTAATTCAAAAGACAAACGTTATAATCATGTAGGGTATCTCATATCGACCCTAGTTTGTAACCTAGACAATGAGCTTCTTGGATAGGCCTTAGACATTCATTTCGTAAGGAAAAGGTAACTCACGATTAGTTTAGTCGAAGAGAACTTCCTTACACACTTTCGGTTTGGATTTCACTCTTGATTACTATTTCAGAAATTATAATCCAGTTTGTAAGTGATACGCTCTGATTAATCTGTTAGGTCTTTTTCGGTTCAGTATTGTAAATTAGGCTTTTAGTCAAATGGTTTCAAAAGAAGTTAATTGAGAGGGCCTATTTGAAAGAAGTGCTTTTGTCCAACCAGGGGGGTACAAGTCAAGAACCCTTAAGAATGAACTAGATGTGCGCCTGCCCAAGTTTCAAAAATAATTTTTATCTTAGATAAATTATTCTTCAAAATTGGAAGAGCTTTAAATAGGGAGGTAATGTGGGTGGGAAAGTCTTGTGTTTGAGAATTGAGTGGATAGAAAGGGTTTATGTTTATGATTTGGAGTGTGCTTTTGAACTGAATATGGAGTTTTTGGTTTGTGGTTGAGAACATGATTCTAAATGAATATGAGGTTTTGTGTTTTTGGTTAGGAATGCGATTCAAGACCTTGTGTTTTTTAAACAACTTAAGCCTTCTTTGATTAGGGATTTTCTCAAGCTTGATATTTGGGTATTTCTTCATTTTCCCTTTTCCTAGTTTTTTTCTTTTTCCTTTTCTTTTTCTTTTTCTTTCTTTTTTCTATTTTTTTCTTCGTTTCGTTTCGTTTCTTTCTTTTCTCTCCCCAAAAATAACTATCTCTTTGTCAAGTCTTTGTCTTTAGATGAATCAAGGCCCTAAATCCATAGGTACAGAGTGCATTGGCTTGGGTAAGGTATGTATGGCCTTTAGGGTATTTGGAAAAAATGTTAGCTCTTCTTTAAAGGGAACAATTTATCAAAAACAAAATTTATCCTTGAATTGTTATTACTGAGGTAAGCATAAATCAGTTTTATCCATCTCTCCTAATCAATGACCCTAACCTCCGAATTGCCCCACTGTGGGGTGGTTCTTGACAAGGTTTACATTTGAAATGACTCCAGATCAGTCTAACAGGGTTATCAATTGTGTTTGGGATTTGAAAATGAATGCTTAACTTCATTCTGGTTTGCGTATCAAATTCAAAATGGACCTCCTTTAAGGAATGAGTCCAAAATATCCTCATCATGATGTCTCTTAACTCTTAAAGTGTTTAAGGGTTAGTGTATAGGATATAGCTCACCTCTTTTCATTCAAAACTTTTTAAAAGTGAGTTACCAATTCCTTACATAAGGATGGATTGACCTTAAGGTGATGACGGATCTTACTCTCCAATTCCTTGGAACATGCTCTGATTGTGAAATTTCAAAGACTAAATGCCCCATAGCCCAGACTTATAGGTCTTAATGCCCTTAAGCTTCCATATATGATTTTAGGTTAGGTTCTTTAGAGTTTAAATGGGCCGAAACTGACAATCTTTGATGTGGAAGAGACTAATGAATTGCCTTTTTTGTTTGTACCGAAGATCAAGCTTAGGATAGTGTTTAATGGCTTTGTGTTTTGGTTCGGTTCATGGTTGGACTTGATGGCTCAGAGGCATTGAGTTGGTTGAATCATCTTGATGGGCTAGGGTTCAGGTTTGGTTGGTTATTTCTTAGGCCAAGTAGATCTGTTTAGGTTATCTGCCTTAATGGGCCAAGTAATTGTGTTTGTCCCGAACCCTATAAGGATTTGTAGTCGTTAGCAAATTTCTTTCTTTTTATTTTCTTTCCTTTCCTTCTTTTTTTTTTTCTTTTTAAAAGAGAGAGGAAAAGTTAGGGCTTTGTGTTACAAAGACCAAGTGATGGAATTGTAAATGGAGGGTTGCTTTACTAGAATTCTATATATAGACCTAAAACAACATTACTGAGGGTCTATTTACAAATGAGAAACTTTGAAGAATAAAAGACTAAACAAAGAAAATATCTAAATCTTATTTATTCTAAATGAAGAAGGCTATTTGCAAAATGCTAAATTTTCCTAAAAGAATAAATATTTTTGGTTGGTAGAATACTAGGTACAATGATAATTACCTGTTATTTTACAAGTTTGATTCTTTTCGTTTGGCTTTTTTTTTTTTTTTTTTGTTTTCTATTTACTCCATGAGGCTTAGGCTCAGCTGATGTGGGCCCAAACAAAAAGCAATAGATTTGGGCTCCCATAAATGTACAAAGGCCCACACTAAAGTAATATTTATAGGGCTCTTCTATAGGAGCAAGATGAGCCCAATCTTGTTCTTAATAAATTCTTACTTATTTAAGCTGAAAAGTTAGAACCATATCTAGAGTATCTTTTAAGGCCAATGAGATGGGTAGACATGAATCTGTTTGGAAGCCCCTTGACTTGATCAGAATTATTATGTAAAAAGAAACAGAAAAAATCAAAATTACAATCATCACCTATTCTAAACTTTACACAGAATTATTACAAATTATTTATAAAGAAATATTACAACTACAACTTTAACTTCATAACTAGCTTTACCCATTTAGGTCTGCCGCATCATAGGTTCTTGTAAATTTTTTGTTTTTTGAAAGAAAAGTTTTCGTGTAATGTAAAGGGTGGGTTCTAAAGGTTCTCAAGTTCTGCAATCACTACGTTTTTCAAAGCAACGATTTTATGGTCGCATCTGAACTTGAATGGGGTAGCCTGATCGGCTCTGGAAGGTGGTTACCCTACAACATCTGAAGCTTACACAATAGCCTCCCTCCTAAGGTCCTAAGACGGCCAGGTTCTGACCGTATCTACCATGCATTTATTATGCAGAAAAAACAAAATAAAAGTAAACCCCCCAAAATTACCCCTTTAAATAAACTGCAACAACAAAAAAAGTTAGTAAAAAATAAAAAAATAAATAACATATCTAAGTTCTTTTTATTATTTCATCTTTTTATTTATTTTTTTTAAAGAAAAATAATTCTATTTTCGGTAACTTTTAGTGGCTAGCCCTCTAGCGTCCCCAGTGGAGTCGCCAAACTGTCGAGCTTGATTTCTCGATTTCTTTTATTTAAAATTAATTTCTCATTTCTTGATTAATACTAAACCCTGACCTATTTAATATTAATCATCAACTAAAGAAATTGAGAAATTTCGGTTTTTTTATTGAAAATAATTTTTGGAGTCGCCATCCGACCGAAGTCGAAAAAAAAAAAACCGTAATCAATTGAGTGGATTGATTATGATTTAGCTACCGGTCTTTAATTTCAATTTGAATAAAGAACTAGAGGGTTCCAAGTTTGGGGGGTAACCTATTAAACCCTTAACGGATACCACTATCTATTTATCGAAATTAGGATTATTTTTCTAACTATAATATTTTTAATAAATAAATAAATAAAATAAAAAAAAAACCTAAATTTCTATATATTTTATCATTGCCCTGAAGGTGCTTACGTACCTATTAGTTGGGATCAAACTATCGTAGTTTTTTCAAAAAATCTTTAGTGTGTTGATTGCTTTTAATTTTGAAAATTGACCGAGTTTACGTTATTATCAATTTAGTTTTTCATAAAAAACTCTAAAAGGGTCCTAATTCACTAAGTCTTTTATTTTATTTTATGAAAACTCTCTAAAAGCCTTATTTTTTTTTAAAACGGGATTTTTATTATTTTTATTTCCAAAATAAATTTCTAAGTGAGAAAATCCTAAAATCATAATGCTAAAAATATACCTAAGCAAAAAAGGGATAAAATAGCTTTCTATGTGAGGAAACCTTGCAAAACTAATCTTATTAATTCCTATATAATGCACTTATACTAATACTAAAACTCCTAAACTAACATGTTCATATATTATATCACTAGTAGATAATGTAATAAGGCATATAATGAAAATAAATAAATAAAAAACAATCTTCTATGGTCTATATATCTATATATTATCATAATATATCTACTCCATATTAAAGCTAATGCTAACAGAAATATCTTAAACTAAGAAATGCACATATATACATATATACAGCACAGCATGTTAAACTATGAAAATCCCAAAAGCAATAATATAGTATGATAATAATAAACAAAAAATAATAATAACAATAAAGAAGAAAAAAAAAACTTAGACAGAAACTAAACCTGATGATGCCCAGCTATGGCATGCGCGTACTATTGTTCGGAGCAGCATTGGATTAATCGGATGTTTGCAACAATGGTAGATTTACGGTTGTGGTGGCTTCAACCTGATTAGACGTGTAGTGACGTAAACAGTAGACAGTGCGCGTGTGTGATCGGTGAGGGGAGTGCTTGGAGCTTGATTTAGGAGGCTGTGCACGAGCTGCCATCTTCGCTGCTGCTCTTCAGTGTGTTTCCAGGCGTGTGGGTGTGTGGTGAGTGATGTGTGGACTGTTGTTGAGCGAATTGAGGGGCAGTGGAGGTTGATCCAATGTGTGTTGGAGATGGGCTCGCTACAGCGGTGGAGTTAAGCTAGTTGCTTGATGTTGGGACAATGGTTGTGTACAGATAGAGAGTGTAGGTCCTCGGTAGAGTGGTTGTTACTATTTGAGAATTTGGCTGCTGTTCGTAGGGGCTGCATGAGTCATGCATATGAATGTGGATGGTGAGAAAGAGCCGCTGCGCAGTCGTACAGTTGTAGACATGTAGATGCTAAACGAATCGAATTATGTGTGATCATTGGGTTACACTTGTCGGCGTCTTGCACTTGTGTTTGTGGATTGTAGAAATTAGAGCATGGATGTGTTCAAGATTTTCGGCTACTGTTGGAATTCGAATTAGATTGCAACTTCGGATTGGATTGCTATTAGGGAGTGTTTTAGCATGCGGATCGGTAATTCGGCCGGGAGATACTCCGGCGTGCGGATTATGCATCGCGAATTAATGGACTTCAGATTGGATTGCAAATTTAGATTGGATTGCAGTTCAAGCATTGAGCTTCGAGTGTTGGTCAAATGTTGGAGTTGGACTTTAGATTTGGCATGCGTATGTTGATGTGCGAAGGACAGGCGTCGGCATGAATGTGTTAGGCAATGGAGATGTGATTTGCTATCATTAAGGGGTCTTGTAGTTGGCGGTGAGGACTTTAAGCATTTAAGCATGGAGACGTACAAATTGCTGCTTGGTTTTACGTGGCTTTTTCAACATAAAGGACTTATGAAGGGACTTCATTGGAGTGTTATGTATGGGGGTTGAAGTTGTGTCGCTATTGATCTGTGTTTGCTGTTGGTGAAGGAGAGGCGGTAGCGAGTGAACAAGTTATTTTTCCGACTGTGTGTGTGTGTTTATATAGTCTAAACCATATCATATCTTATCATATTTGATTCGGTAATTAAACTAGATTCAAATAAATTCAAATCCGATTTAACTAAATTCATATGATTTAATTAGATATGACCCATTTTCATCTTACTTCTGTAGAGATAGAAAAATAAAGACATAGGTACCTATTGAGACTCGAACCCAAGACCTCAAACTAAATCCAACCCAAATACTTCGATACTTATCCGTTAAGCCGTTGGCCTGCGCTTTGACATTTATTACAATTAAACTATACTTAAACTATCCAATTCCCTAAAATAAAATCTTTTTAACTAAACTAAAACTAAAACTATTTGTTCCTAATATAAGTTATTTCTTAAATATCTACAAAATTTTTATAATTTTTCTTTTTCTTATTTTTTTGGTATTTTCATCATTTATTAAATTTTTTTGTTATTTTTGTCTTTAATTAATTAATTATTTTTTATTTTTTGAATTAGGACCCTTTTTGTAAAAATAAAAATTAGAACTACAGAGGGGCAAAAATTAGGTGTCTACAATCAAATGGATAAAAATAGGATCAAATTTTAGGATATGATTCAAAACTTTACAAAGTTTAGAGTGGGATTTTATGATTATAGAAAAAACCCAATGAGAAACTCAATTCGATTTAAAAAATTATATATTAATACAAATATTTACTTTTTGTACAACTTTTTGTGCAATTATATATCTTATATAAGTTTTATATTATATAACACATTCAATTTTTATTATTGCGTAAATTAGTAAGTATAATCTTAATCTTATTTAACTTTTATTCTCTCTTTAATCCCGTATAAATCCTATGAAAATTTATCTTTATAAGATTTTTTGAATTTTATAAAAATTTATCCCTATAAGATCTTTTAAATCTTATAAAGATCCATCCCTATAAGGTCTTTTAGATTTTATAAAAATCTACCCCTATAGGATCAAGAACTAATAGGGTCAGGTTTTGGGAATAAAAAGTAAAATCTTATAGGATTTTTATAGTGTTTTAAGAAACACCAAACTTTATAAAGGTGAGTTCGGGTTTCACAAAACTTACCTTCAACCTGCGCTTGATACATCCCTAACTCATATGCACATTGCATGTTGACATGCAATTTTTGCAATGGTAATTATATAATTATTTTTGTTTAATTGATATTTATGTAATTAAATCATTGATGAATCGATAAGTATAAAAAATCTCAATAATTTTTAAATTGGTAAAAAAAAAAAATGTAGTTGATTAGAGCCATTTGAAAAATTATAATATGATATAGCTATTTAATGAAGTTTTTTTCTTTTAATAAGAAAAAGACATATTATCATTATTAGTAAATACTTAAAAAGAGCATTACGACGACAAAAACCCATTAATCGAGGAGATATAGATAAAAGTCCGTCGAAACATTAAAACCATGGGAATGTTTTACCTAACCAATATGTTTAGGATAAATAAAAAATTGGAAAGGAAGAAAGAGGGGAAGAAAGTAAAGAAAAAATAATTATTTAAATAAGGGGGATAAAAAAAAAAGAATAATCATGAATGAAATTTATTAAATATATTTTTTAAATTCGTTAAAGTATTAAAAAAGTCCTTAAATTTTTAAAATGTCTTTTTATTCGAAGAATTTAAGATAAATTTATGTATTTTTCTCTTAAACCATCTCCATATTAAAAAGAGTCATTTTATGCCGGGTTGATGGCATATTTTATTTTAAAAATTCCTTCCTTCATTTTTCTTTAATTTGTCGGTATCTCTAAACCTGTGTAAGGATGGATTCCAATATGTAAACTAGTTCAACCTAAGGGAGCATAAGTTAAAATCGCCACTCGAATCGATAGGCTATATTGGCTCAGGCAGTTTGAGTGGGCAAAATCGCCTAATCTAATGGTTCATTGCCTGTCCTTTTGTTATTAAAAAAAAAAAAACCCCAAGCCACAATCTACGCCCTAAATCCTATAACCCACTTTTTCTCCTACCTTTTCTTCACTTTTTCTTTTACCTACCCAACCTTACTTTTTCCACTCTCAATTATTCCCATACCTTCATTCACATGTCCCTTTCCAGCTATCACAATTCTCTTTCATTTTCATAGCTTTTCATCATAATTCTTTTTCACTTTCATAACTTTTTAGAAGTTTTGTCTCTATCTTATATTAAATTCACATGCATCATTCTGTTTATTGTGATTGTGAAAATGTTAGATGGCAAATTGAAATTTAAATTGCACGTAAATATATTAGACATTTTAAACGGTTCAATGTATTTTGTGTGAACCTCTAAAATTGAGTTTAGGACAACCGAGCCTAAATTTATGACCTTTAAGGAAAGTTATCCGACTGAGCTTAAATTTTATGATTAAAATAGAAAAGTTAGTTTAAGTGATATAGTGAAGTTAGATTATGAAAATAGTGGCCAAAAATCTCAATTTTGTCTTTAGAAGTAGAATTATTTAATATAGTATCGAATTATTTGGAACCCCTAAAATCGAGTTTAGAATATAATAAGAACTGAGAAATAAATTAATTATGCTATAAAATGAGATAATATAGTATAATTTATTATATGAATATACATGTATTTTAATGAATATAGTTGGTATAAATAATACTTATATCAGTAAATTAACTATAAATTACTTAATTATATATATTGTGTTGAATTCATATAAATAAATAAGAAACATATCCTAAAAATAAAAAATATGTTAGAAATTTAATTATACGAGTTAAGTATATATTACACGTGATATATACATAGGGTATATATTTATATATTAATTAAATAATTAATGTTAGTATAATATATATATTATTAACATTTAACTAAAATATCTACAAAAGTTGATCCAAATAGCTTCAAAACATCTGGAAATTTGTTAGAATCATAGTGGCTTCCTCTTACGAGATTAATAAGTTGCCTCAATAGAGTTAAACCCCTCCAATTAATACCTCTTACTCGTGAATTTCAAGAAGATAAGGAGAAAGACTTTCAAACAAATTATGGTAACCTTCCACCGACTCAAACTAATATATATAAGATCCTTGGTATTACTTTAGACCTTTTAGGACCCTAAACTACAGAAAGGAAAATTTAGAAAAAAATCATGGGAAAATAAAAAAAAAATTAGAAAAACAAAGCACTTATTGAGTTGGATCAATTCTTAGGGCATCCTTTGATTTGTTGTTGAGCCATTTCACCACCAAGGCATGCCCCTAGCATGTAGGTGTTCCAATAAGCTCCGACCACCCTACGACTGTCGAAGTATCGAAGAACACGAATGTCAAAATTCTGCCATATTTTTCAATAATTTGTAAAAATTATCAAATTCACCTAAAAAATTATGAAAAAATTTGTAGTTAGGTTGTTTCAAACATAATTTTGTGTAATATTTTTATTTTGGAAAAATTCGTAATATTTAATATACTTGCTTAAGAAAGTTAATGTTCATCTGAAATTTGACATTCAAAATAAATATATCAAATAATGTTATTTGTAGCTCAAAATTTTTGTGTAGGATATTTATGATATATATGTAATTGCTATGTAGCTTGAATTTTGATTTGAATATTTTTAATATTTATTTCATTTTTTGGCCTAAAAATAACTTGAAAATAGGTTGAAATTGTGAAACAAATAGGAAATTATAAAATTAAATTATGAAATGGACCTGTACTAATTCCTAGTGAATAATAATGTCGAGATAGGTTGAAATTAATTTGGTGTAAAAAGGATTATAATTGGATAATATAGGATAATTTAAAGGTAAAATTGTAAATACGAATATATAGGCAATAAATCGAAAACTTGAAACTAAGTAATAATTGAATTGCCTATATTTTTAGGAGTCTATAGAAATTTTTAGAGAATTATTTAGTAACCCAAGCTAATTACTACGAATTTACATAGTAAAATAGCTTAATTTATGAATCGAGACATATTTCTAGTAATGATAGGCTAAATATGATAAATAATACAATAAAAGCTACCTATACATGTGTTGATCAGATTCGATAAAAAAGTACATATTTAATATATTTAATGATTTTTTAATAATCAAGATATGTTATATATGTATTAGGGTTAGATAATACCTATGTTATATAGATATATTGACAAATTAGGTAAAATATAGTTTAATAACCTAAAATATGTATAATACGATAATAGTTATTTAGATACGTATAACTGTATTAAAAACTCAAACTACCCGTAAAAAGTTATCTCTAGAAATAAAACCCGTAACACGTGTTGTTAGGTTTGCATGAACCCAACGACATTATTTTTATTAAAAT